>CM019120.1:26025347-26032847 GCA_009720345.1 Fragaria iinumae | reverse complement strand
TGGTACCAAATTCACCATTTTCTAAGGAGTGAGATTTCCTATAGGTCCCGTGAAATTTGACCTACGAAACTTGACAGATTCTGATTTCACTTTTGATGTGTCTTTCTTGTATAGGGATAGAATAAGCCTCAACCTTTGATACCATTAAGTTTTGAAAAAGAAGTTGCTGCCATTACATTGGCATTGCGTGGGCGCATAGCCACACTTAGCTTTACAACTTTTCATAGCGAATGAGATGTCAAGTCTTTCTTATTGTGTTGAGTACATTGATGCGTCTTATTGTATGTAGATGAGAATTTCATCTCTTAACACATATTTGTCATCTTTCTTAAGACAAAACAACAAATCTCTCTTTAGAGTAAAGACTTTGACTAGTCATGGGGTATATGTAGGCCTTACTTTCGTTAGAGCGCCTAAGTCGATTGATAGAAAATCATCATCAATACAGTCATCGAGTACCTTTTCGAGACCGTGTATTCCCAAGATCTTTTTCATTCTTAATTTCAGATGTTGATACATATTGGCATCTTTTGATCCATCGAGAGTCCATGTAAATCTGGAATGAACATGCAAAAGCATAATTCACCATATCCCTTCCAAATCAAGTAGTAGCTAGTTACTTAGTGTACATTTCAACCTCTCTTGCAAACCCACGCTCCTGTGGTCTGGAGCCACTTGATTTGGGTGAATGAAGTTCGGTTAAGACCCTCATGTATATCTTTGATCCCGTAAAGATGTTATTATGACCACATTCATAGGCTGCATGTTCAGTTATTCGGAAACTACCAAACTGACAAAGTAGTGGAGTTCAATGACATCCATTACGAGAGCATATCTCATAGTAGTCAATCACAGTGCGTATTAGTAAGAGACCTTGCACCATAAGATGAGTCTAAGCTCTTGTTCTCACTACGATATCTAACAAAGATATAGTTGGTTTAGCTTGCGGTGTCGGCATCACTTGTCCAAGGACATTTCTCTTTGTTACATCTTTCCATTAGGACAATAAACTAAGTTGATATCCATCAACGAAGGGTGGTTCGATAGTAGAGTCATTATCCCACGTCCTCAGGTTAGGATTTTTCATCCAAATAGTCTTTATGGTTTTATTTTAATCTGAATAGTACTTAAAGTTATGATTTTTCATCTAAATAGTCTTTATGACCTTTAACTGAGAAAATTATCAAAATGACTATTTGGATGAAAAATCATGACTTTAAGGACTACTCAGATTAAAATAAAACCATAAGGACTATTTGGATGAAAATTTGTGACTTTAAAGACTATTCAGATTAAAATAAAACCACAAGGACTAAATAGATGTCGGCTTCAAACCACAAGGGCTAAACAAATTTCAATTCAAATAACATCTAGCCGAACTCAAGGATTAGAGTTCCGTTTCAATCCTGCCGAGTTCAAGGATTACAGTTTCGTGTCAATCCTCGTACACAGTCACGAGTTGTAATACAAAAATATTCAATGATGGTGAGTCGTAGATGAATAGTAAAGTTGCATGTAAATATTGCATAGCCCTTAGACGCAATAGAAAGATTGGTGCGCATCAATAATGTTCGAGCGACAAGCTAAAGTTGCTTGGTTATAGCCTCGGTGAGACCGTATTGCGTGTGAACATGTGGTATAGGACACTTCAACTTATATCCCGATAAACTTCTTTAAAGAATGGGTAGTGAGCCCGTAGAAGTATAAGCAATAAAAGCAGTAGATAATAGTATAATACGTGACCGGTGTGTTAACACTTCAACCAACACCATAAAGCATAAAAAGGTGTCCGCAAGTTGGTTGGATCTATCTACATAGTTTGTTGTAAGAATGAAATGTTTACGTTTGTGTCATTTAGCGTAGGAGGGTCTCACTTCTAATTTAGCTAAAAAATAGGCTTTCAAAACGAGCAATGAGCATTGCAGGGGGCCAATGACACATCGAGGGAAGGCCGGTGCACCTCAATTGCTTGAGGAATTGACCGGACGGCCTCTGGAAGTTGGAGACATGTTCGATGACACCAATGTCCCCAGGGTGCCGCCATTTACAACCATGGCATCACCAACATGCTTCATGGAGAAGTTAGATCCCGAATGTCTTCGTTTTGAGCGGAAGAATGGATGCCCATGAGAATTTCTCAAAATTTGGACCATTATATCTGTTCTAGGATGATCGATTTGGTCAAACCAAAGCCTATATGAGTCGGTGTCCCAAATATCATGTTTGGCGACAACATGTGATTCGATATTCGAATCATAGTGATATACAGTCCACTAAATTTACTAATAAACCTCTTTAAGATGCATTTCAGTCTGCATTCATGAGAAGATATACACAAAAGAACTCTTGTTCATTCTCACAATGTGTTTTCAAATGAAAACTATTAGCAGGAATGTCTTTAAAGCTCAACAAGGTTCGGTTGCCTCTCAATGCATAGAGGGCATCTGTGACGTTGATCATAGTGCCATGAGACATCAAGATTCAAGCTAAACTGCGTCCCTGAATGACCAGTATGATTCAAGTATTGTTGTCACAGAAGATTTACAAAGGCACAAAATCCAAAGATAGTTGCCGGTTCCTTAGAATGCTGTGGATAGTTCCACTATCCGCGAGACACTCAATGTCTCTATGAAACATATCTACAGAAAGGGTAGATAGATGAGTAAATAGTTCCACTTGAACCATTTAGAATGATTGAAAGAAGCTACAAAAAGCCGCAATCACGAGAGTGCATAAAAATTTCCGCACAGAATGACAATTGTACACTAAAACAACCATAACTTCTTCGTTAAAATAGATATGGACAAACTGTGCAAAGTTATGAAAACTAGACTCGTAGAGCTTTCCAATGATATAAAGCTCACTGTCTGGTTCGTCCGGAGCTGTTAACAAAGCTGAAACGAAGTTGACTGTCCAGAAGAAACATATTGCTGCTTTTCGCAGATTTGACATTGGCAAAGCTTTGAAGTTTTCGGATGGCATGTGGGCATAAGCCGAAGCCAAAATGACGTGTATATGATCAAAATCAAGTCCTTTTGGTTTTTTAAAGGTCGTAAACTCTATGACTAGTTAGCGAAAACTAACTCATAGGACCTAAAGGATTCGATCATGATGATAACTGTCCGGTTTGGATAAGTCTTCAATGTCTTTTACAGGACGGAAATTAGTTTAATAGCATATGGGGATCCAAAATCAAAAGCTTTCGGTAACTCCAGGTCAGTATGACCAAACATGTCCGTGGAGGGTCGGTAGTGTGAGACACACTTGAAACCACTATCTCCTCAATTTTGGACAATTCTAAGACATCACACTGAGCTTGGATGAGCCTAGTTGAACAATTGATGATGGAAAATCCACTATAGGGTAGAAGACTTAACCGGAAACACGTTGGCGATCCTCCTTGAGGATGCAAGGCCATGCGTCATCTTCACTTGGAAGAGACCAAAACGGCACAATCTAACCTTGTAGATTGTAAATATGTCATTCTTCTAAGGACGATGTAAAAATGTATATATTGTTTGTAAATCAATACGAACCATAAAAGGTGAATAGTTTCATAACTTCGAAAAAAAATCTTTAGACATTCATTATTGCTAATGTGAGTATATCGAGGTCTCGAATAAACGAATGACGTCGATACGACGCCTTATTACATATAGCTTGGAAAGAAAATCAATGTCTAGCCGATAACGTCAAAGTCAAGAGTAGCTAGAGCTAGATCTGAATATTTGAAATCCGTGATCATGAGGATGACGTTCTTGTCCTCATTTTGATTTTCCGTACTTTTTTGTATGCATTCACAGTTTGAGCGAGAGCTTGACAATCTTGAATCAGTGATCTGGAGATTCACAATGGTTGCATTTTCATGAGCGGACGTGAGTAGTTTTGACAAATTGGTGTCTAGACCGGGAGGTGCCGCCAGCGCCATTAGGGCTGGCGGCACCTCCTCCTCTTTTCTAGACATCGACGCGGCTTTTTCTGCCGTTGCCGTGACCCATATTGTTTTCCCCACATTAGGAAACAAACTCATGTGCGTAGGCCAATACGTCTATCTTATTAGCGTATATGTAATTTCCGTTTGCAATTGTGTGATCAAAATCAAAACTCGTCGGTAATTCCAAGAGAGTAAACTGAAACATAAACCAACTTAGAGAACCTAGAGAACTTGATGATGATCGAATCTGCTAAAAATTATGGATCATGATGTCACAAAATATCATTGACAATATGTAGTCAAATAAGGTGGTAAGCAATCCACTTGATTAATAACTCAACTAGTCAAATAAGGTGGTAAGCAATCCACTTGATTAATAACTCAACTTGTTGAGTTAGGTAGACGTTTCAAAAAACGCTTCATGAGTGCATTCTAAAGTACACTGTGGTCGTTACTTTTTGCGAAGGTTCTAAAAGGCCACGCTAGGCCATAGGCGGAGCTCAGCCCCCTGGATTTTGTTCAAATCGTTTCAGTAAGGCGGAGAGCCGCCCAGGGACCGCCTACGTGGTCAAGGCGCTGCCGAGGCGAAGCTTAGACTAGGTGGAGGCAGAAAAAAAACTCCAGAAACTAAAACGTGTAGAAACTTGGAAACCTTTCGGATTCCCAAATCGATACTTCTCGTCGTTCTGCCTCTTCCAAACCCAACGAACTCGACGCCGGTCTCAGCAGCGACCTCGTCGTCGACTCTTTCTATCTTGTTTAGTCATGGCGTCATCTCTTGACTCTAGTGAGGTACTTCTTCAAACAATCAAACCTCTCTTTCGATGAATAAGTACTTCTTCAGACAATTCAAAAGACTTTTGAATTTGATTGCGCTCGCACCTCTCCTTGACGAATCCTTGGGAGAGCACAACCTATCTGGAACAAGAGAGGAATGTAGATGACGCCGGCGAAGTGGGCGAACTGGAGAGAGAGAAAATACAGTGAAGAGAGCAGAGTAGAAGATGGATAACTCATCACTCTTATCTTCTTGAGTTGCACGCTTGCACACGTGCACCTTTAATGGCCTTCAATTTCAGAATAAGTTTAATAAGGTGTGAGGATAATTATGGGATAATTATGGGATAGTTATCCCAATTTTATTAATCACTAATTATTCTGTTTTTGATATTTATTTATTTTTTATTAATTTTAAATCATCTAATCCCCGCCTAGGGCGCTAGGTTATGGGTCGCCGCCCGCCTGGCACCTTTTAGACCATTGTTTTTTGCACAGATTGTCATTGAAGGTTTTTATCAATGTATCGCGTCAAAGATTTTGAGCGCATGAGATGTGAAATCTTGACATCTAGGCTTGTTAGCCTAGGGCCAAAACATGTGGTTTAATCCTCTTCAATAAAACTTAAGCATCGAGTATGTCAAAACTCAAAGGAGTAGAATGTTACATCGCTCTTGCATACAAAACCAAGCTGTTATGAGACTCGATAGAGGTCACACATGATACTTTTTAATGGTTTGTCTTATAGATTGATCACACAGAATCTGGAAAAGCCGCGAATTAATCAAACACAATTCGGAAAATGCCTCGGATTGATAAAAAACAATCCGGAGAAAGGTCGGGGTTGATCATACATAACCCGGACAAGGAAACAAGAGTGATCAAACACACTCTTGACCTGCGAACAAAATTCCGGGATTTTTACCTGCACACACAAAATCCCAAGCATAGAATGGAGATGGAGAATGGAGGAAATGACTTTATCCTCCCCGAGTTATTGAACTTGGGAAATATTAGGGTTTCAAAACATACATTTCGAAACTTCGAACACTTGAAGAAGTCGAAAATTGTAGGCGGAGGAAACCAAGAATCGTCAGCGGGCGGTGGCCAAGGGATTGGCAGCCGGTAATGTTGGACGACGGTGGGAAAACGGGAGGCGGCGGCGGTTGGACAGAGGAGCCGAAAAACGCTTTATAGGGTTTCGAAAAACAAATAGTGGACAATTAGTTCTAGGGTTAGAATAAAATGCATGATAACGTGATCGAGTATAAAGTGTAGAGACAAAGAGATCTAGTAAGAGAATAGAGAATCATCATCTTATTCATTGATATGACCCCTTTATATAAAGAATTACAGAGTACTAATATGGTAATGATAAGGAATACATAGTCTTATTCCAACTACATATCCTGATGGCATAAGACCAAGACACACATATGGAATATCCTATAACATTTAGTATATTTTTTATTTCAATTTTATTATTTTCCATTTTTACATATTTTTACAATACACAAAAGTTTGTCCCCCCCCTCTACTTTTAATTTTTCTAATTTTTTCTTTTTCGTTATTTGCATTTTGGGGACTTATATTGAATTTTAATGTGTCTCACAACCTGAAGGAATTCGGAGGGAGGGGTCATTTCATTTTTGGATCTAGAACGAATAGGTTCAAGAGATGAGAGAATTAAGGATACCCACCAGAAAGACTAATCCAATCCATAATGATGTACCGGAAAATACAACATTTTTGTTACCCGACCAACCCTCAGGAGAAGCAAATACAACAGGTACACTAATCAGTAAGATTAATGAAGTAGCAATTAATGCAAAAACAGCCAGCTGGAAAGCAATAGTCATGTTTCTAATCCTCCAATCTACCAACAAAAGAAGCTTATATATACCATTTGATCTCTTTATCATTATCAGCCAAAAAAAATGCATCATGGAAAGATTTTACCATGAATCTTTCATTGATTCCATATGACTTATTACACCCCTTGTCGCTTTATTCGGGCACGGAATCGAGAGTCGTTTTTTTTTTTTTTACTTTACAAAACAAGGGGCATGCTTGCTGTATCATGCATCTGTATTATATATATATACACACACATAGGATCCGGATTCTCTGCTTGGATTTAAGTTGCTTGGATTTGTTTGGATGTCTTATAATCATTAGATGAAGTAAGGATGATATAAGGGTGACATGGTGGTCTTTGATTGCACTCAATCTAATGGTTAGAAGTCATCCAAGCAAATCCAAGCAATATAAATCCAAATAGAGAAGTCAAATTCATATACATATATACAAATAGATAAACCTATAGATTCCCACCCGATATCTTTCTATAGCCTGATATCTTTCTATAGATAGTAATGGTATCGACTCATATGTCCGTGTTCGGGTTCTATTGGGTGGAATAAAAATCAAATATAGGATAAAAAGAAAATAGAAATTTTATTTGGGAGAGATGGCCGAGTGGTTGATAGCCCCGGTCTTGAAAACCGGTATAGTTCGAAACAAAGAACTATCGAGGGTTCGAATCCCTCTCTCTCCTTTTACTCGGTGAATAGATTTGTTGCGTTTCTTTTTTTTTATTGGTTTTGTCCGGTTGAGTAGCATAAAAGGAAATGGCTCGGCTAAACGGGATAGCCGAGCCAGAAAAAAAAATCGATTAGAAGAGAGAAATGAGTTGAAAAGAAAGGAAGAAGGAATACTTTTTAAATAGGACCTCATCCACCGTACATATTAGGTTTGGTGGAATCAATTTGATTCCTACTTCAAGCATT